>CM067592.1:59099036-59106370 GCA_034336665.1 Luscinia megarhynchos
CCCCTCCTGTTTTCGAGAAAAATAATAAATAAATAAGAATTTTTTTAAAAAAGAGGCAACTAAAACCAAACAGAAAACCCACAACTAAACCAAACTAAAACATAGACCTCTCACGATAAACAACACAATCACAGTAAATAAGAACTATCCCTGAGGCCAGAGATAATTTGAGTAATGCAGTGAAATTTTAGAGTCCTTATGCATAGAAGATACTGACCTTAACTTGTGCAAAGCATTACCTACAGATGCTTACTTTAATCTTCACCTTAATTAGTCCAGACTACTAGCAGAAGGTATAATTTGTTATTTGAGTTTCAAAGAAGAAAACAAACCAGCTAACAAACTTGTTAAAGGATCAAGCCCTTTTGCAAGCAAATAATGCTCTCTTGTTTCTTTGCTTCAATTTTCCTCAAAATGCATTTGACTTTCTCAGTCATTCCAATGTCATAAACCCACAGAGAGTGGTCAGATGCTTACAGTGCAGCAAAGGAAACAGATGTGTTAGTGAACAGCAAATGGGATGCCTTCAAGTGTTCCAGACAACTGAGATCTATCTATATGTATATATATCTATATATCTATATATCTATATATCTATATATCTATATATCTATATATCTATATATCTATATATCTATATGTATATATATCTATATCTCTATATCTATCTATCTATCTATCTATCTATCTATCTATCTATCTATCTATCTATCTATCTATCTATCCATCCATACATTTTCATATATACAATCTATTATACAATATTATTATATTAGATATTATAATACATATTATAGATACGTATTATTTATATATATATATATATTTTGAATAAACGAGGACACAGGCAGGGAAGTTGCTCAAAACTCAGTAATTTGCCTTTTTTTTTTTTTTTTTTGACACTAAGAGCAGCATTTCCAAGCGTTCCTATGAGCAATATGGTCTTTGCAAGAGCTCAGGACAATTACAGCTCTGACAGATTCTTGTCAGGTTTTTAATTCAGGTCAAATGTGATTGTAATTTTTTTTCATGTGTTTTTCCTCCAAAGACAAATGATATTTTTACCCAAGAAACAAGAGAGGGAAAGGAGAGAAACTGCAAAAATTAACCACACACAAAATATCTAATATTAAGGTTTTTTTTTAAAAGAAGTAGTCCATAGCAGCTTAAAAGTAATTTTTAGTATTTAGCAATTCCAAATGCTAAGGAATGTGCAGCAGAAGATAGGGTAGTATGGAAATAAAGTCTGAATCTTGTTCTATAGCTTACTCTCCAAATTTCTGCCCCAAATATCTGCAATCTTGGTCAACCTTCAAGTGCTTACTGGATTTTATGATGTTTTATCTGACTCACTGAATTTTCTCAGGAAAGGCCTACCATTCTTTACTTTTTTCTTTGATATGTTTATATTTAGCTAAGGCTAAAACTTGAAACATAAAATTATTTGGAGATTTTTCCACTTTTGGAAGAGTAATCCACATTCCACAACACCTCCAGTAATAATAGCAGGTTACAATGCCAAAAGTCTTAACTTCTGAAAGTCAAATTTATCTGAAACTCAAGTACATTAAACTGCACATGTTGATTTGGACAGGGAAAAAAATTGTGTCTATGTGTAGTTTTATAATCAAAGAATAGGCAAAATACCAGCTCAGCTGAGTTCTAATACTGTTCTAATAACATATAGAAATACAATACAAAGATTTAGTTTTTTGAGCTGCATGGAAATGCATGATTGTGTCTTCCACCATATTCACTGCATCAAAGATCCTTTTGTTCCCATCTCAATATAAAAAGTTTCAATTGAACTTTATCCCATGTTTTGGAAAGTGATCTGTCCTTGGGGTGGAAATTCCAGGTGATGGAGATTACATCTGGTCGGGAAAAAAAAATCCCTTGGAAGAAATCTCAAATGCAATATCTGATTTCATATTTCTTCAGCTGAGATTGAGAACTGAAAGTCTCAAACTATTTTAGAAGAGGAATTTTCAACAAATCTTAAATACAATAGCATGGGGATTGGGTGTTAATCTCCAACCAACATTTTGCAAAAGAAGAATAATATTAAACATACCTTTAAAAAAAGTTCAAATGTGGGGAAAGAAACTAGCATCTTCCAAATGTCTTTCCACAAAGTTATCAATCACTGCAAAGAGAAAAATTCTTACTGAAGTAAACCTTGTTATCTGTTAAAAAACCCTAAAAACCCCCTTTGACAGGTTGTTTTAGAAGTTAATTGTTCTCATTTATCATTTATGTTTCAATTTAATTTTTCCATCACCAATTGCCAGACAATCATTCCTCTCTTTTCTTCAGAGTCTAGGAACCTCTTCTATCAAGCCCTGTAGGTGCTGTTTCAGATTGCAATCAAGTAAGATTTAAGATTCTCTTGTTTTAGCAAGCACAGTTCTAAATCCAGTCTTTTACCACAGAGAAAAGTTTTAAAAATATCAATTTTTCTCTTTAAGGGAGATTAAATGTGGTTTTGAGAATTTTAGTCAAGGGATCAGTGAACAATTCACTGAGGTTCTGTTGGCACCATTTCCCTAAAATCTGTGGATAATTATCTTAACTTTTAAACCAAGCACTTCTCTGTGTAGAGAATGTAATAACGTAATTCTTAATCTGCACTTAAAATATCTGTTTACACAGTTGCCAGAGTGATGGTACCACGCTTAGAAGATTAATTAAATCTTTCATTATCCTTAATAAAACAAGAATCTGTTTAAAGAAGACCTATTGTTGTGTCTCATTGTTCTTTGGAAGGATGCAAAAGAATAAAAAGATAATTTTTAAAGTAAGTTTGACAGGAAAAACATGTTCAGCAAAGAAGAGTCTCTTATTTAAAGAGCTCAAATTCTGAACAGACTGCTACTAGTATTTGCAGATTTCATTTTCTGATGTTTCTCATTCTATAAATATCAAAGTTGTCTCCTTTAAATACTATTTCAAACTGATTATAAGAAAAGCTTTGTCTCTTGCAACTCATGAGTTAGGGAAAAAAACACTTAATCAAATTGCTTCTGGTCTGTTTTTCCCTTTAACTACTGTTTCATGCTGGGATTACACGGGAGATAAAAAGCAGAATTCTGTCCTGCAGCATAATTCCTATGCTTTACAGAAATATAGAATTATACTTGTACGGAATTCAGATAGGAAAAATTTTTGCTTGGCTTGTGTGAGCAGCTTTGCCATGCTTGTTAAATTGTCTTTATTTTGATCCATTCTTCTTGATTTTGCTTTTCTGATTTCTTCTCCTTCCATCCCACTGTGGGCGGGTGGGATTGGGTGTAAGAGGAGGCTGTTGAGGTGTTTGTTACTCATGTGCGATGCACGAGACTGTGCGACCATATGGCTTTGCCATCCATCTGCCTCTGCAATTTCAGGGCATTCCTTTCCTTCACTCGCTTGGCATTCCATTCCATTCCATCTGGCTGTTCCACTCCTGCCCATCTCTACTAAAGCTCGTCCATTTCCAGTCATTCGAGTCCATCTGTCTAAATCGTATTTACCTGTACCATGGTCTTTGTCCTTACTTTCGGTCTGGTCCCTGTCCATGCTTCCTGGATCTCCTGTCCATGCTTGGCCATATTCCATTGATCTCCGCTATCTGCATCCTCTCCTCCATTCCACTGTCTGTGTCGGCTTGTCCCTGGGGTCCTTCCACTGCGTGCCCCGGCCCAGGGTCCATTTCCTCCTTCACGGTGTCTATTCCGTTCCACATGCTCTGGGTCGGTGCTATCGCTTCCTTTCACTTCCGTTGCGTTCCTTCCTTCCATTCCATTCCTTCCATTCCTTCCTTCCTTCCTTCCTTCCTTCCTCTTTCCTTCCATTCCATTCCCATCTTTCCTTCCTGCATTCCTGGGGCTTCCTGTCTGGGGCATTCCTTCCTTCCTTCCTTCGCTTCCTTCCATTCCATTCCATTCGTTTCCATTCCTTCCTTCCATTCCATTCCATTCCATTCCATTCCATTCCTTCCTGGGCTGCCTGGGGCTGGGGCCATTCCATTCCATTCCATTCCACGTTCCATTCCGATTCCATTCCGTGTGTGTGTCCATTCCATTCCATTCCATTCCTTCATTCTGTGTCCTTCCTTCCATTCCTTCCTTCCTTCCTTCCTTCCTTCCTTCCTTCCTTCCTTCCTTCCTTCCTTCCTTCCTTCCTTCCTTCCTTCCTTCCTTCCTTCCTTCCTTCCTTCCTTCCTTCCTTCCTTCCTTCCTTCCTTCCTTCCTTCCTTCCTTCCTTCCTTCCTTCCTTCCTTCCTTCCTCCTTCCTCCTCCCTCCGACTTCCTTCCTTCCTTCCTTCCTTCCATTTCCTTCCTTCCTTCCTTCCTTCCTTCATTCCTTCATTCATTCCTTCCTGGAATCCTTCCTGGAGTCCTTCCTGGGATCAGCTATCCTTCCTGGGATCAGCTATCCTTCCTGGAATCCTTCCTTCCTGGGATCGCTTCCTGGGATCTTCCTTCCTTCCTGGAATCCTTCCCTTCCCTTCCCTTCCCTTCCTGGAATCCTTCCTTCCCTGGAATCCTTCCTTCCTGGGATCCTTCCTTCCTTCCTGGAATCCTTCCTTCCTGGAATCCTTCCTTCCTTCCTTCCTGGAATCCTTCCTTCCTGGAATCCCTTCCTTCCTTCCTTCCTTTCCTTCCCTTTCCTTCCTTCCTTTCCTTCCTTTCCTTCCTTCGCCTTCTCGTTCTCTTTCTTACCTCTTCTCTTTTCATCCTCTTTCATCTGTTTTCTGTATTTTTTGCACAATAGATCCCCAGAAAGCCCAGCATATTTTAAAATAACTGTTAATAAGGGCATATTTTGTGTTGAGACAGAACAAAAGGGATTAATATTGATTGAAAATTTCAAAATATTGGTGATGATTTTTCCTGTATTTACTTTAACTGGTTCTTACCTCTGAACAGTGGATTGAGTAGGAATGAGAATGAGGTAAGATACAATTTCTCCCAACTGCAAAACGACTTTTTGTCAACACATTTAAATTCTATCCATGCTTGTATTCCTGCAAGCAGACATGAATTATTTTATTTTTTTCCTTCTCAAGCAAAAAATGCCTCCCAAGGTAAATCACGAATGACAGTGGCTAAATGAGTTCAAAGCAAGTGAAAAAACACAGGATGTGAATAAAGAAAGGTTTTATGCCAGGGGAAGCTGTGGCATGAAAGAGCCATCTAGGATACAAGCAGCTGTGCTATGGTTTGAGCCTTGCATGGCATTTTTCAGCATCATGTCAGTTCTTCCTCTGAAATTCCTTTCCTGCTTCCAGGCCCTTACAGCTCTGGCAGACATAAAACTTTCTAAGAAGAGGAAAATCCAGTAAGAAAAGAGAAAAATGCAAACATGCTCCACAGACTGACACAGCCCTAATCCACTCGCTGAGCTCAAACTGGTGCCAGAGAAAGTTGATCCAGCTGAAATTTTTGGAAAGAGGATGTAGGCAGACAGAACCAGGTGATGGGGAATTCTGTGGGAGCCTCACCCACAAACAACAGAATAGAAACACTGCAGAAAATCTTAGCTGCAGGTCGGAAAACTGCACTGCTCCTCTCGCTGCTCAGCACTTTGTAATCCACAGCTTAAAAAACCATGCAAACACACCATACATTTCATAGGTGGTGTGATGATATTCAAGAGCTGAGCATCCTCATGAGACTCTAACACAATCCACCCCCAAACACTGAGCTGAAGGGGTTGGCTTGCAGCCTACAGAAATGAAATGCTGAGCACTTGACTTGAAATTCCACGCTGTGTCAGTAGCAGGGTTAAGAAGAAAACACAGTTTATCAAATTCCAAGGTGCCAAGAAAAAGAAATGCCTCCAAAAGAGACATAATACATAAGGCTGCAGGCTGGTGTTCCCCTAAACGAACTTTTGTGATAATAATGCCTGAAAAATCTCCAGCAGTTTATGTGAAGCATGGTGAAGGCTGAAAAAATCTTCACTAGAGGCCAGATAAAAGTAATTCACAGTACACTTGATATTGCCTAGATCAGGCTGTTAGCAGGACCCCTGCTTGAAATTATGAGGTTTCCTAAACTACTCTAGATCTGTTCCCCCCAGGGAGGTTTCATTTTAGGTGAAAAGGAATAAAAATATTCTCAACAATATACTCAGTAATCTTTTTGGGCTTTCTAAGCCTTCTGAGAAACCTTTTTTTTATTTTTCCTTGTTAAATAAAAAAAAAAAGAGTTCATGCAAAAACTGGCCAAAAGATGCAGTTCAGTTGATGGACATTTTTCAACTCCTACAAGGAGCAACGTTGGCAAAATTCCTACAGAGGAAGGGATCACTGTGTGTGTTTTAATCTGGACTGTGATAAACTTGTCTTACTCTGGAGTGATGGAGAAGTTTCATGTGCCACGTTAGTCTAAGGGCTGTAGTGCTTGAAAGAGGGGAAGAAAAAAAAAATATCAACTACATAAAGAGGCCCACAACAGGTTTGGAGCTTGGAAAGTTTTTTATTCAAGAATTTGTGTTTTGCACAGAAAAAAACCCTGAAATCTATCCTAAAGACATCTTTCCATCCTCTGAAGTGTGGGTGCATCCAGCTTGAAAGTGACACAGGAGTTCACATTAACCTAGGTGCATTAGAATTCACTCTGAACCAAAGGTCTGCTCTAAATTCTGTGCTCCGTTTATGGACTGCTAATTTATTCTGAGGCTATGAAGAAGTTTTTAAATAGGACTACCATTCCATCAAGAGTTAAAATAAAAAAAGAAAAAGAAAAAGAAAAAGAAAAAGAAAAAGAAAAAGAAAAAGAAAAAGAAAAAGAAAAAGAAAAAGTGCATTTATGTACATTATATTCATATTTATATTTATATTTATATTTATATTTATATTTATATTTATATTTATATTTATATTTATATTTATATTTAGTGATACATGTATCTACACTTACATTCCTGAGCCTTCCTGTTCTTGATGCATTGTTTGTTCTTCATCCTTGAAACCGTCTTCTGAGAAGATAAAAATAAATGTTTGACCTGAAAAATTACAGATAGCTTAAGAAATATATTTTGTCTCCTGAAGAAATCACACTCTTTCCAAGGTTTCACTTATGAACAAAGAAAATTTACACCTTGTGCAGCTGCCGTTTGACTGAATTTTTCTACACTGTGTGATGCTAGAAAGCACATATTTTTATTCAATAAAATTATTTGGCTTAAAAAATATTCCAAAAGTTATCCTTGCCATCCCACAATATAGTTTTGGGATGATAATAAAAGTGCCCTACCAAAGTTTTTAAAATTATCAAGATCTAACATCATCACAAAAAGTTGTATATTACAGTGTTTCTATGCACAGAGACAGTGGTGTGTTTGGC
>CM067592.1:59729348-59739348 GCA_034336665.1 Luscinia megarhynchos
AGTTTAAACTGCTGCTTTACTAGGAAAAAGGTAATAAAGCAGTTTGAATTGCTTTTCATCCTTCATGCTCTTAATGGCTTTCAGGTTCATATGAGACCAACCAATTAACCCTGGTTCAGACCTAGATGATGGGATGTTTCTACCCTCTGAACAGGAAGGAAACCCATAACAGAGATTACCAATCCATTTATTAAGACTTATGTTAGCAGTATAGTTCAACAGAGCCTCCAGCTGGGGTTGGGACTACAGATTTGCAAATTGTATGCTTTCCAATGTTCACTAGTCATATGCTAACTAATTGCCAAATCACAAAAGGCAAAATCATAATTATTGTTTCCGCTAGCAATGCTCCCTGACCTGATTGCATGCTTGCAGTTTGGAAGAATTAAGGAATGAGGCTCATTTAGGAACACTCACCTGTATAATCCATGAGTTGTGGCTCTGTTAATTTTTGTTTTACATGGCGATGAAAAGCTCTTTTGATCTGAATTTCTGATCTGAACTGCTCTTGGGTGGATTCTGCTACACTTCATTATTCTGTGAGGTCAATCAAGTAGTAAGAATAGGAGCAAGAGTCTCAGAGAGCTGAAGTGATAATTGCTCTGGTCTTGCAAATATTTTCAGTGAACTGAATGTGTCACACTGTGACCAGCCACACTTGGCTAGATTGGTGCAGTATGGGGGAACTCTGAAGCTTTCCCATTTCTAGGACTTCTCGCTGGAGGCAACCGGCCACTTGTATAGCAAGCCCAAGGTTTTCAGCTTTTCCCTTATTTGCCTCTTTGTAGTGCCAGCACTTTGTAAAATATTCCTGCTGAAGTAGTTGGTGAACAGAAACACAGGAATTGCTAAGTGCTCTTTCCAAAAATCCCATTAAGATGAGAAGCAAACTCCTGTTGATCTCAGGCACACAGAGTCAAACTTGTATTAAAAAAATAAAATAATGTTAATGGCATACTTGAAAACTGATCAAAGAAAACTTCTCATTCTTTTGTCAGTGGGTCCCTGTGCACCCAAAACTTCCAGTGAAGGGAGTCAAGGGGTCATCTGGAAGCTTTCTGGCTGACAGTCAGGCATATTCACATGTGAGGGCTGGCTGGACATGTGGCTGAAGTCATGAGGATGCAGAGGATAGTGCCTTGGCTCGGAAAGCTCTTACTCAGCTTGCTATCTAAAGCTGTCCCAACCCATCAGCCTAATGTGTTTAGACCCGTTCCAGCTCATTATCTGTTAGTTGTGTGTGTGAGAAGGTTGACTTGGCAGTTCTGAAATGACAGTCTAGAAATTGGAAGTAATTTCCTTTGCTAGGATAAGGTAGTTCTGTCAGTCCTGAGAGTAACAGTGCAGGAGGGATGAGGCTGCTGCATAAAACCCTAGCCTGAGATTATCTCACCAACAACCAGATGCTGATCTGCCCACTGTTACTAGTCAAGTTAATATCTGAAAAATTTTAATGTTTGCCCTAAGCTAGCCAAATCTGACAGCTGTTGCTTCCTGCTGCCCTGTGTTCTCAGATTCAAACTGGGATTGCAGAGGAACAACCCTGGGCAAGGGCAGCTGCATGGCTTGCTGGTGGGAAAAAGAGAAGAAAGAGGGAAAAGAGGATTGTGGCTCCTGGGCGGTAGATGAATCAGGAATGTTGGGAGAATTTTCTAGCAAACAAGAAGCTGCTGCAGATGAGGAGACATTCCTCCACATGGGTGCAACTCTAGCCAGCTGGTGAAGCAGTACAGCAGAAATTCAGTGGCACAGCCCCAGCTCCAAGTCCAGGCTCCCGGCACACCTGTTGAGCAGATTCTGTTCTCCCAGCTTTCAGCTAACATTTCTAAGGTGGCTGGAATAGTGCCTAGCCTGCAGCAGGGCTGTAGTCTCACACTTAGCACACCTCAGTGCCCATCAGAGTGCTGGGGTGTCTCAGCCAGAAGAGAACGCTGTCACCCCTGAAATTCAGGGGTGATCTACCTGCTCTGGTGTGACAGGAAGAGCTCAGGCAGCACAGTTTAGAGTTGGGCTTTGGTCAGCACTCGAGAAAATGAGACGGAAAAACTCAAGCATCTACCTACTCTATCCATCATCTATCTATCATCCATCCTATCCATATATCTATCTATCTATCTATCCATCCATCTATCTATCCAAATCTATCATTCTATCTATCTTATCCATCTATCTATCCATTCCATCCATCTATCCATCTTATTAATCATTCATCCATCCATCCATCTTATCATGCATCTTATAATCCATGTATCAATCCATCATCCATCTATCGTCCATCTATCTATCTATCTATAATCTATTCTATCTATGTATCCATGCATCCATGCATAGATTCATACATGTATTCATATATCTATCATCCATCTCACTCTAATGATTCCATCAAGTATCCATCCATCTATCCATCCATCTATCCATATCCACTACTTTAATCTCTCCATCCATCTATCATCCATCATCCATCCATACTCCATCCATCAATCATCCATCCAACAATCTATCCTTCTATCCATCTATCCATCATCAATCCATCCATCCATCATCCATCCATCCAACAATCCATCCTTCCATCCATCCATCCATCATCAATCCATCAATCCATTATCCATCCATCCATCATCTATCCATCATCCATCCATCCATCCATCCATCCATCCATCGCACTAAACTACTCCAACCATTCGTCCATCCATCCATCATTCATCCATCATCCATCCATCATCCATTCATCATCCATTCATCCATCCACTTCAACTATCAATACATCAATCTACCTATCCATCCATCCATCATCCATCCATCCATCCATGCATCCATCATCAATCCATCCATCCATCCATCATCCATTCATCCATCCAAACATGCACCCATCCATCCATCCCTCCATCCATCCATCCATCCATCCATTCATCCATCCATCATCCATCCATCCATGCATCCATGCATCCATGCATAGATCCATACATGCATCCATATATCCATCATCCATCCACCCAACGATCCATCAAGCATCCATCCATCCATCCATCCATTCCATCCATCCATCCATCCATCCTATCCATCACTTAATCTCTCCATCCATCCATCATCCATCATCCATCCATACTCCATCCATCAATCATCCATCCAAATAAATCCATCCTTCCATCCATCCATCCATCAATCCATCCCATCCATCATCCATCCATCCATCCAACAATCCATCTCTTCCATCTATCCATCCATCATCAATCCATCCATCCATCTATTATCCATCCATCCATCCATCATCCATCCATCATCCACCCATCCATCCATCCATCTATCCATCCATCCATCCATCCATCCATCCATCCATCCACGCACCAACGCACCCATCCATCTGTCCATCCATCCATCATCCATCCATCATCCATTCATCATCCATTCATCCATCCATCCAACCATCAATACATCCACCCATCCATCCATCCATCATCCATCCATCCATCCATGTATCCATCATCAATCCATCCATCCAAACTATATCTCATCAATCCATCCATACCATCCATCCATCCATCCATCCATCCATCCATCCATCCATTAATCATCCATCCATCCATCCATCCATCACGCATCCATAATCCATGCATCAATCCATCATCCATCCATCGGCCATCATCCATCCATCCATAATCCATCCATCCATGCATCCATGCATCCATGTATAGATCCATACATGCATCCATATATCCATCATCCATCCACTCCAACGATCCATCAAGCATCCATCCATCCATCCATCCATCCATCCACCACTTAATCTCTCCATCCATCCATCATCCATCATCCATCCATACTCCATCCATCAATCATCCATCCAACAATCCATCTTCCATTCATCCATCCATCAATTCATCCATCCATCAATCCATCCATTCAACAATTCATCCTTCCATCCATCCAATCCATCATCAATCCATCAATCCATTATTCATCCATCCATCACCCATCCATCATTCATCCATCCATTCATCCATCCATCCACGCATTCAAACCACCTAACAACTATCTGTCCATCCATCCATCATCCATCCATCATTCATCCCATCATTCATTCATTATCATCATTCATCCACTCAACCATCAATATATCCACCATCCATCCATCTATCATCCATCCATTCATCCATGCATCCATCTATCAATCCATCCATTCATCCATCATCCATTCATCCATCCAAAACATGCACTCCATCCATTCATCCTCCATCTGCTACTCCATTCATCCATCCATCCATTCATCTATCCATGCATCCGTCGACCATGCATCTCATGCATAGATTCATACATGCATCCATATATCTATCATCATCCATCCACCTAACGCATTCAGTATCTATCATCTCATCTATCCATCCATCCATCCATCCATTCATCCATCACTTTACCTTCCATCTACATCCATCATTCATCCATCCATACCTCCATTCATCAATCATCTATCTAATACCATTTCATATCTATCTATTCACATCATCTATCCATTCATATATCTATCCATCCATTCCAACAATCTCACTATCCATCCATTCATCCATCATCAATCTCATCCATCTACTTTCATTATTATCTATCTGTTCATCTACCACGACCATTCACCATTCATTTCATTCCTCCATTCATTCATCTATCCATCTCATCCATCTGCTACTATTAACGCACTCCATTCATTTCTGTTCATCTGTATCATATCATCTAGTCATCATTCATTCACTGTTCATCCATCCTATCCAAATCTGATCAATAAGTATTCACTCCATCCATCCACTACTCATCCATCTGCACATGCATCTATCTACCGACTGACATCCATCCATTCATCCATCCAAATACTGCATTCATCCATCTGCCTATTCATCCATCTTTCATCCAATCTTATCCATTCATCTCTTCACATCCACCCATGCATTCATGCATTCATCATTCATCCATCAATCTCCTACATTTCCTCTACCTTCATCCTTCTCATCTATCCATCATGTATCTATTAGCATATCTATCCATCTATCCATAGATCCATCATCTCTCCATTCATTCATCTCACTAGTCTATCATCCATTCATTCATACTATTCATATCTATCCATTTATCTACTCATCTATCATCTATCAATTCATCACTATTCATGTCACCTATCTCATTAGTCATGTATCCCTTTCCATATTCATTTCATCGATGTCACTTCATCTATCCATTCTCATCTATCATCCATTATTCCATCTCATGCCTATTCATTCCATTCATCCATCTCATTTCATTCTATCTACACTACTATCTATTCATTCATCTATCTATCCATCCATTCCATCCATCCATCCATCGATGCGACGCATCACTACCTATCTATTACGTCCATTCATTCGTTAGTCCATTCATCATCCATCCATCACCATTCATCAGCCATTCATCCATCCATCTATCCATTGTCTATCTATCTCATTCATCCATCTGGTATACATTCCATCTCATCCATCTCATCTATTCATCTATCCATTCATTCAGTGTCCATCAATAACTATCCATGCAGCCTATCACACTCATCCATCCATCCATTCATTCATCTATCATTCCATTCATCTCATCCATTCATTTCTATTTCGTTCATCAGAGCTCATCCACTCTATCCATAATCTATCTATCACTATTCCACTATCCATTATCGATCTATTCATCACTTCATCCATCTCATCCATTTCTTTCCATCTCATCCATCTACATCTATTCATCCATCCATCCATGCATTCCATCCGCCAATCCACGCACTAAATCACCCATCTGAGCTTCGTCCATATTCATCTCGTCATTCATTCATTGGTCTCATCCAATAATTCATTCATACTCGAAAGCCATTACATCCATTCATCTATCTATCTCCTCCTTCCATTCATGTCATTTTCCATTTTCCATCTCATTCACTATCTCATCCATCTGATTCATTATCCATCCATTTTATCGATGCATCTCATCATGAATCTCATTCATGCATCCATTCATTCGATTCATCCATTCATCTATCTATCCATCTGATTCATCCATCCATTCATCCATTATCTCCATCCTTTCCATCTACTGTGCCATTCATTCCACATAGCCGTCTATCTCATCCATTCATCTCGGCCATCTCATATCCATTCCATTCATATCCATCTGATTCATTCACCATCCATATCCACATGCATCCATGCATCGCATTCATTCATGCATCCAATATCATCTAGTCCAGCCATTCATCCATCCATTCATTCATCTATCACTCCATCCATCTGATCGATTCATTCATCCATCTATCTGTGCCATTCCATCTACCATCCAATTCCATCTCATCCATGCACTCATCCATCATCCATCCACCGTCATTTCCTCCATCCATCCATGCGCTCTTCCATCCATCCTTTCCATTCACACTATTCTTCCATTCATTCATCCATTCATTCATCTATTCATTCATCCATCCATTCATCCATTCATCCACCAACCATCATCCGCTTCCTCCATCATCCACTATCAAGCATCCATCCATGCTTTCATGTATCCATTCACATCCATATCTATTCATCCATCCATCCATCCATCCATCCATCCATGCATCCATCCATCATTCACAGCACGCGAGAATGGCACGGACGGGACGGGACTGGACGGGATGAACAAATGGACGGATGTGTACGACGGACCTGACGCTGATGGACGGGACGGGATGGACGGATGATGGACGCAGGGATGTGTCGACAGTGATGGACTGATGGTCGGATGATCGATGTACGGATGGATCTGACTGATGGAAAGTGGGCATGGACGATGGAGGGACGTGCCGATTACATGAAACGGATGACGCAATGGACGATGAACATATGAACGGATGTTTATGTTTACGGACGGATTTGGATGGATGGACGATGGATGAACGCACGTACGATTGATTCGATGCACGGATCCATGCTTGACGACGATGGATGGGATGGATGGTGCGAAACGATGTGACGAACGTGATGGAGGGATGGACGGATGATTGACGATCGATCGACGGGACGGATTGACGGATGGATGGACGGACGATGGATGATCCATGGACGGACTACACTGGACGGACGGACGGGATGTGATGGACGGATTGGACGACGGACGGGACGAGGGATCCAGTGGATTTAGACGGACGGGACGGGACGACGGGCATGGACGATGGCGTGGACGAGGATGGACGGATCGACGGGATTTGACGGACGGGACGGACGGACGGGATGTATCGGCATGGCATGTCGATTAGATCGATGACGAACGCAATGGATCTGATTCGGACGACGGATGGATGATGATCCACGGATTTCGAAACGCACCTGGACGATTGCTGGATGGGGACGTGATGGATGTGACGGGACGGACGGGACGGACGGAATGTATCTTGGGTGACTGATTTGTTCATGTGAATCTGATTTGATGTCTGGACGAACGGCCCAAGTGGATGGATGATGGAGGGATGGATGTGGATGGACGGGACGGACGATTTGATGGACGGATGTGATGTGACGGATTTAGACGGACGGACGGGACACTGACGACGGACTTGACGGATTTGATCCAGGGATTTGATCTGACTGAGGGTGCATTTGAACGGACGATGGACGATGGATGATCGACAGACGACAGCCACACGGACGAATCGGGATGGACGGATGGACGATGGATGGACGGATGGATAGACGAATCGATGGACACTGACGATTGATTTGACGATTTGACGTCAGTACTGATCGACAAACGGATTTGACGGACGGATCGGACGGATTTGACGGACGGGATTTGACGGACGGATCGATTTGATGGACGATTTGATCGGACGATCGATCGCAGACGGTCGACGGACGGACGGACGTGGATAGATCGATTAGGTAGACTGGATGGACGGGATGGATCGATTTATTCGACGGACGGACGACGGATGTATCGATGAACGGATTTATCGAACGACGAAACGGATAGATTTGACGATGGACTCGATGGACGTCGATGATCGGATGGATGGACGGGACTTTGACGGATTTGATCGGATGGACGATTTTGATGGATTGACGGGACGGGACAGACCCGATTTGACTTGAATGGACGGATGGATGACGGGATTTGGACGGACGGGACGGACGGACGGAATGTATGTGACGGACGATGGGACGTGATGGACGGACGATGCATTTGATGGACGGACGATTTGACGACGAGTCTAGCAGTGCATGCATGGACGATGGACGATCGGACGAACATATAACGATCAACGGACGGACGACGTGTTGGTAGGGCTGGATGACGGATAGGTGGACGGGATGTGACGGACGGGATGGATGGATGGATGGATGGATGTGACGGATGGAGAATCGAAGAGGATGCAGACGATGGATGGATGGATGGATGATGGATGGATGGATCGATAGATGAACGGATGGATGGATGGATGGATGGATGGATGGATGGATGGATGATGGATGACATGGATCGCATGGACGGACGATAGATGGACGGATGGATGAAGGCTGGACGGATGGATAGACGAATGACGGACGAATGAACGGACGGACGGACGGACGGACGGATGAGAGGACGGATGGAGGATGGATGGACGGACGGATGACGGATGACGGATGGATGGATGCATGGATGGATGGACGATGGATGGATGGTGACAGATGGACGATGGATGGATGGATGGGATGGATGGATGGATAGATGGATGGATGGACCGATGGATGGATGGATGGATGGATGGATGATGGATAGGTGGATGATGGATGGATGGACGGATGGATGATGGATGAATGGATATGGATGGATGGATGGATGGATGGACGATGGATGGACGGATGGACGGATGGACGGACGGACGGACGATGGACGGACGGACGACGGATGGACGGACTGACGGACGGACGGACGGACGGATGGACGGATCGGACGGACGGACGGATGACGGACGGATGGATCATGGACGGACGGACGGACGGATGGACGGATGGACGGATGGATGGACGGACAGATGGAAGGACGGACGGAAATGAACGGATGGATGGATGGACGAATGACGGACGATGGACGAACGGAATGGACGGATGGACTGGACGGACGGATGGACGGATGGATGGATGGATGGACGGATGGATGGATGACGGACGGACGGCCGGAAATACGGATGGACGATGGACGAACGTCTGTGGATGGATGACGGAGGATGGATGGATGGACGGATGGATGGATGGATGGACGGATGGACGGACTGATGATGGACGGATGGATGGATCGATGGACGGACGGACGAGGGTGGATGAATGGATGGATGGATGGATGGTGGATGACGGATAGATGGATGGAAGCACAATGGATGGATGGATGGATGGATGGATGGATGGATGGATGGATGGATGGATGAATGCATGGATGGATCGGATGATGGATGGATGGATGGTGGATAAATGGATGGATGGATGGATGGACGGATGGATGGATGGATGGATGGATGGATGGATGGATGGATGGATGAGGATGAATGGACGGATGGACTGGATGGCATGGATGGATGGATAGATGGATGGATGGATGGATGGATGGATGGATGGATATGATGGATGGCTGATGAATGGACATGGAACGGATGAATGGACGGATGGATGATGATGGATGGACGGTGGACGAAGGAATGGATGGATGGATGGATGGATGGATGGATGGATGGATGGATGGGGATGCATGGATGGATGGATGGATGGATGGATGATGGATGGATGGATGGGATGGATGGATGAATGGATGATGACTGGATGGATGGATGGAAGTGAATGGACAGAGGGTGGATGGATGGATGGACGGATGGATGATATACGGACAGATGGATGGATGGATGGAAGGAGGGCTGGATGGATGGATAGATGGATGGATGGATGGATGGATGGATGGATGGATGGATGGATGGATAGGGACTGGATGGATGGATGGA